>PYHX02000413.1:36588992-36615835 GCA_004302925.2 Cochliomyia hominivorax
TTTATTTTTCAATAAAAATCGATTTTTTATATGAAAAACTAAAATTGCGATTTAAAGCTAAACTAGAAGAGTTAGAGCCAAAGGACAAAAATCTGTTATCACTTTTTTTTCAATAAAATCGATTTTTTATATAAAACTAAAATTGCGATTTAAAGCTAAACCAGAAGAGTTAGAGCCAAAAGGACAAAAATCTGTTATCACTTTCATTTTTCAATAAAAATCGATTTTTTATATGAAAAACTAAAATTGCGATTTAAAGCTAAACCAGAAGAGTTAGAGCCAAAAGGACAAAAATCTGTTATCACTTTTATTTTTCAATAAAAATCGATTTTTTATATGAAAAACTAAAATTGCGATTTAAAGCTAAACCAGAAGAGTTAGAGCCAAAAGGACAAAAATCTGTTATCACTTTTTTTTCAATAAAAATCGATTTTTTATATGAAAAACTAAAATTGCGATTTAAAGCTAAACCAGAAGAGTTAGAGCCAAAAGGACAAAAATCTGTTATCACTTTTTTTTCAATAAAAATCGATTTTTTATATGAAAACTAAAATCTGCGATGTTAAATGCTTAACTAGAAGAGTTAGAGCCAAATAGGGACTATAAAATCTGGTTATCTGAACTTTATTTTCTCAATAAAAATCGATTTTTTATATGAAAAAACTAAAAGTTGGCGATTTAAAGCTAAACCCAGAAAGAGTTAGCGCCAAAAGGACAAAAATCTATTTATTCACTTTATTTTTCAAATAAAATGCGATTTTTTATATGAAAAACTTAAAATGTGCGTTTAAAAGCCATAAACCAGCAAGAGTTAGAGCCAAAAGGACAGAAATCTGTTATCATGGACTTTAATTTTTCAATAAAAATCGATTTTTTATATGAAATAACGTAAAATTGCGATTTAAAAGCCTAAACCAGAAGAGTTAGAGGCCAAAAAGGCACCAGAAATCTGTTATCAACTTTTATTTTCCCATAAAAATCCGATTTTTTTATATGAAAAACTAAAATTGCGATTTAAAGCTAAACCAGAAGAGTTAGAGCCAAAAGGACAAAAATCTGTTATCACTTTATTTTTCAATAAAAATCGATTTTTTATATGAAAAACTAAAATTGCGATTTAAAGCTAAACCAGAAGAGTTAGAGCCAAAAGGACAAAAATCTGTTATCACTTTAATTTTCAATAAAAATCGATTTTTTATATGAAAAACTAAAATTGCGATTTAAAGCTAAACCAGAAGAGTTAGAGCCAAAAGGACAAAAATCTGTTATCACTTTCATTTTTCAATAAAAATCGATTTTTATATGAAAAACTAAAATTGCGATTTAAAGCTAAACCAGAAGAGTTAGAGCCAAAAGGACAAAAATCTGTTATCACTTTTATTTTTCAATAAAAATCGATTTTTTATATGAAAAACTAAAATTGCGATTTAAAGCTAAACCAGAAGAGTTAGAGCCAAAAGGACAAAAATCTGTTATCACTTTCATTTTTCAATAAAAATCGATTTTTTATATGAAAAACTAAAATTGCGATTTAAAGCTAAACCAGAAGAGTTAGAGCCAAAAGGACAAAAATCTGTTATCACTTTCATTTTTCAATAAAAATCGATTTTTTATATGAAAAACTAAAATTGCGATTTAAAGCTAAACCAGAAGAGTTAGAGCCAAAAGGACAAAAATCTGTTATCACTTTATTTTTCAATAAAAATCGATTTTTTATATGAAAAACTAAAATTGCGATTTAAAGCTAAACCAGAAGAGTTAGAGCCAAAAGGACAAAAATCTGTTATCACTTTATTTTTCAATAAAAATCGATTTTTTATATGAAAAACTAAAATTGCGATTTAAAGCTAAACCAGAAGAGTTAGAGCCAAAAGGACAAAAATCTGTTATCACTTTATTTTTCAATAAAAATCGATTTTTTATATGAAAAACTAAAATTGCGATTTAAAGCTAAACCAGAAGAGTTAGAGCCAAAAGGACAAAAATCTGTTATCACTTTATTTTTCAATAAAATCGATTTTTTATATGAAAAACTAAAATTGCGATTTAAAGCTAAACCAGAAGAGTTAGAGCCAAAAGGACAAAAATCTGTTATCACTTTTATTTTTCAATAAAAATCGATTTTTTATATGAAAAACTAAAATTGCGATTTAAAGCTAAACCAGAAGAGTTAGAGCCAAAAGGACAAAAATCTGTTATCACTTTTATTTTTCAATAAAAATCGATTTTTTATATGAAAAACTAAAATTGCGATTTAAAGCTAAACCAGAAGAGTTAGAGCCAAAAGGACAAAAATCTGTTATCACTTTCATTTTTCAATAAAAATCGATTTTTTATATGAAAAACTAAAATTGCGATTTAAAGCTAAACCAGAAGAGTTAGAGCCAAAAGGACAAAAATCTGTTATCACTTTATTTTTCAATAAAAATCGATTTTTTATATGAAAAACTAAAATTGCGATTTAAAGCTAAACCAGAAGAGTTAGAGCCAAAAGGACAAAAATCTGTTATCACTTTTATTTTCAATAAAAATCGATTTTTTATATGAAAAACTAAAATTGCGATTTAAAGCTAAACCAGAAGAGTTAGAGCCAAAAGGACAAAAATCTGTTATCACTTTTATTTTTCAATAAAAATCGATTTTTTATATGAAAAACTAAAATTGCGATTTAAAGCTAAACCAGAAGAGTTAGAGCCAAAAGGACAAAAATCTGTTATCACTTTCATTTTTCAATAAAAATCGATTTTTATATGAAAAACTAAAATTGCGATTTAAAGCTAAACCAGAAGAGTTAGAGCCAAAAGGACAAAAATCTGTTATCACTTTATTTTTCAATAAAAATCGATTTTTATATGAAAAACTAAAATTGCGATTTAAAGCTAAACCAGAAGAGTTAGAGCCAAAAGGACAAAAATCTGTTATCACTTTATTTTTCAATAAAAATCGATTTTTTATATGAAAAACTAAAATTGCGATTTAAAGCTAAACCAGAAGAGTTAGAGCCAAAAGGACAAAAATCTGTTATCACTTTATTTTTCAATAAAAATCGATTTTTTATATGAAAAACTAAAATTGCGATTTAAAGCTAAACCAGAAGAGTTAGAGCCAAAAGGACAAAAATCTGTTATCACTTTATTTTTCAATAAAAATCGATTTTTTATATGAAAAACTAAAATTGCGATTTAAAGCTAAACCAGAAGAGTTAGAGCCAAAAGGACAAAAATCTGTTATCACTTTTTTTTCAATAAAAATCGATTTTTATATGAAAAACTAAAATTGCGATTTAAAGCTAAACCAGAAGAGTTAGAGCCAAAAGGACAAAAATCTGTTATCACTTTATTTTTCAATAAAAATCGATTTTTTATATGAAAAACTAAAATTGCGATTTAAAGCTAAACCAGAAGAGTTAGAGCCAAAAGGACAAAAATCTGTTATCACTTTTATTTTTCAATAAAAATCGATTTTTTATATGAAAAACTAAAATTGCGATTTAAAGCTAAACCAGAAGAGTTAGAGCCAAAAGGACAAAAATCTGTTATCACTTTATTTTTCAATAAAAATCGATTTTTTATATGAAAAACTAAAATTGCGATTTAAAGCTAAACCAGAAGAGTTAGAGCCAAAAGGACAAAAATCTGTTATCACTTTTATTTTTCAATAAAAATCGATTTTTTATATGAAAAACTAAAATTGCGATTTAAAGCTAAACCAGAAGAGTTAGAGCCAAAAGGACAAAAATCTGTTATCACTTTTATTTTCAATAAAAATCGATTTTTTATATGAAAAAACTAAAATTGCGATTTAAAGCTAAACCAGAAGAGTTAGAGCCAAAAAGGACAAAAATCTGTTATCACTTTTATTTTTCAATAAAAATCGATTTTTTATATGAAAAAACTAAATTGCGATTTAAAGCTAAACCAGAAGAGTTAGAGCCAAAAGGACAAAAATCTGTTATCACTTTTATTTTCAATAAAAATCGATTTTTTATATGAAAAACTAAAATTGCGATTTAAAGCTAAACTAGAAGAGTTAGAGCCAAAAGGACAAAAATCTGTTATCACTTTATTTTTCAATAAAAATCGATTTTTTATATGAAAAACTAAAATTGCGATTTAAAGCTAAACCAGAAGAGTTAGAGCCAAAAGGACAAAAATCTGTTATCACTTTCATTTTTCAATAAAAATCGATTTTTTATATGAAAAACTAAAATTGCGATTTAAAGCTAAACCAGAAGAGTTAGAGCCAAAAGGACAAAAATCTGTTATCACTTTATTTTTCAATAAAAATCGATTTTTTATATGAAAAACTAAAATTGCGATTTAAAGCTAAACCAGAAGAGTTAGAGCCAAAAGGACAAAAATCTGTTATCACTTTATTTTTCAATAAAAATCGATTTTTTATATGAAAAACTAAAATTGCGATTTAAAGCTAAACCAGAAGAGTTAGAGCCAAAAGGACAAAAATCTGTTATCACTTTATTTTTCAATAAAAATCGATTTTTTATATGAAAAACTAAAATTGCGATTTAAAGCTAAACCAGAAGAGTTAGAGCCAAAAGGACAAAAATCTGTTATCACTTTATTTTTCAATAAAAATCGATTTTTTATATGAAAAACTAAAATTGCGATTTAAAGCTAAACCAGAAGAGTTAGAGCCAAAAGGACAAAAATCTGTTATCACTTTTATTTTTCAATAAAAATCGATTTTTTATATGAAAAACTAAAATTGCGATTTAAAGCTAAACCAGAAGAGTTAGAGCCAAAAGGACAAAAATCTGTTATCACTTTTATTTTTCAATAAAAATCGATTTTTTATATGAAAAACTAAAATTGCGATTTAAAGCTAAACCAGAAGAGTTAGAGCCAAAAGGACAAAAATCTGTTATCACTTTTATTTTTCAATAAAAATCGATTTTTTATATGAAAAACTAAAATTGCGATTTAAAGCTAAACCAGAAGAGTTAGAGCCAAAAGGACAAAAATCTGTTATCACTTTATTTTTCAATAAAAATCGATTTTTTATATGAAAAACTAAAATTGCGATTTAAAGCTAAACCAGAAGAGTTAGAGCCAAAAGGACAAAAATCTGTTATCACTTTCATTTTTCAATAAAAATCGATTTTTTATATGAAAAACTAAAATTGCGATTTAAAGCTAAACCAGAAGAGTTAGAGCCAAAAGGACAAAAATCTGTTATCACTTTATTTTTCAATAAAAATCGATTTTTTATATGAAAAACTAAAATTGCGATTTAAAGCTAAACCAGAAGAGTTAGAGCCAAAAGGACAAAAATCTGTTATCACTTTTATTTTTCAATAAAAATCGATTTTTTATATGAAAAACTAAAATTGCGATTTAAAGCTAAACCAGAAGAGTTAGAGCCAAAAGGACAAAAATCTGTTATCACTTTATTTTTCAATAAAAATCGATTTTTTATATGAAAAACTAAAATTGCGATTTAAAGCTAAACCAGAAGAGTTAGAGCCAAAAGGACAAAAATCTGTTATCACTTTATTTTTCAATAAAAATCGATTTTTTATATGAAAAACTAAAATTGCGATTTAAAGCTAAACCAGAAGAGTTAGAGCCAAAAGGACAAAAATCTGTTATCACTTTTATTTTTCAATAAAAATCGATTTTTTATATGAAAAACTAAAATTGCGATTTAAAGCTAAACCAGAAGAGTTAGAGCCAAAAGGACAAAAATCTGTTATCACTTTATTTTTCAATAAAAATCGATTTTTTATATGAAAAACTAAAATTGCGATTTAAAGCTAAACCAGAAGAGTTAGAGCCAAAAGGACAAAAATCTGTTATCACTTTCATTTTTCAATAAAAATCGATTTTTTATATGAAAAACTAAAATTGCGATTTAAAGCTAAACCAGAAGAGTTAGAGCCAAAAGGACAAAAATCTGTTATCACTTTTATTTTTCAATAAAAATCGATTTTTTATATGAAAAACTAAAATTGCGATTTAAAGCTAAACCAGAAGAGTTAGAGCCAAAAGGACAAAAATCTGTTATCACTTTTATTTTTCAATAAAAATCGATTTTTTATATGAAAAACTAAAATTGCGATTTAAAGCTAAACCAGAAGAGTTAGAGCCAAAAGGACAAAAATCTGTTATCACTTTATTTTTCAATAAAAATCGATTTTTTATATGAAAAACTAAAATTGCGATTTAAAGCTAAACCAGAAGAGTTAGAGCCAAAAGGACAAAAATCTGTTATCACTTTTATTTTTCAATAAAAATCGATTTTTTATATGAAAAACTAAAATTGCGATTTAAAGCTAAACCAGAAGAGTTAGAGCCAAAAGGACAAAAATCTGTTATCACTTTATTTTTCAATAAAAATCGATTTTTTATATGAAAAACTAAAATTGCGATTTAAAGCTAAACCAGAAGAGTTAGAGCCAAAAGGACAAAAATCTGTTATCACTTTATTTTTCAATAAAAATCGATTTTTTATATGAAAAACTAAAATTGCGATTTAAAGCTAAACCAGAAGAGTTAGAGCCAAAAGGACAAAAATCTGTTATCACTTTATTTTTCAATAAAAATCGATTTTTTATATGAAAAACTAAAATTGCGATTTAAAGCTAAACCAGAAGAGTTAGAGCCAAAAGGACAAAAATCTGTTATCACTTTTATTTTTCAATAAAAATCGATTTTTTATATGAAAAACTAAAATTGCGATTTAAAGCTAAACCAGAAGAGTTAGAGCCAAAAGGACAAAAATCTGTTATCACTTTATTTTTCAATAAAAATCGATTTTTTATATGAAAAACTAAAATTGCGATTTAAAGCTAAACCAGAAGAGTTAGAGCCAAAAGGACAAAAATCTGTTATCACTTTATTTTTCAATAAAAATCGATTTTTTATATGAAAAACTAAAATTGCGATTTAAAGCTAAACCAGAAGAGTTAGAGCCAAAAGGACAAAAATCTGTTATCACTTTATTTTTCAATAAAAATCGATTTTTTATATGAAAAACTAAAATTGCGATTTAAAGCTAAACCAGAAGAGTTAGAGCCAAAAGGACAAAAATCTGTTATCACTTTTATTTTTCAATAAAAATCGATTTTTTATATGAAAAACTAAAATTGCGATTTAAAGCTAAACCAGAAGAGTTAGAGCCAAAAGGACAAAAATCTGTTATCACTTTTATTTTTCAATAAAAATCGATTTTTTATATGAAAAACTAAAATTGCGATTTAAAGCTAAACCAGAAGAGTTAGAGCCAAAAGGACAAAAATCTGTTATCACTTTATTTTTCAATAAAAATCGATTTTTTATATGAAAAACTAAAATTGCGATTTAAAGCTAAACCAGAAGAGTTAGAGCCAAAAGGACAAAAATCTGTTATCACTTTATTTTTCAATAAAAATCGATTTTTTATATGAAAAACTAAAATTGCGATTTAAAGCTAAACCAGAAGAGTTAGAGCCAAAAGGACAAAAATCTGTTATCACTTTATTTTTCAATAAAAATCGATTTTTTATATGAAAAACTAAAATTGCGATTTAAAGCTAAACCAGAAGAGTTAGAGCCAAAAGGACAAAAATCTGTTATCACTTTATTTTTCAATAAAAATCGATTTTTTATATGAAAAACTAAAATTGCGATTTAAAGCTAAACCAGAAGAGTTAGAGCCAAAAGGACAAAAATCTGTTATCACTTTATTTTTCAATAAAAATCGATTTTTATATGAAAAACTAAAATTGCGATTTAAAGCTAAACCAGAAGAGTTAGAGCCAAAAGGACAAAAATCTGTTATCACTTTATTTTTCAATAAAAATCGATTTTTTATATGAAAAACTAAAATTGCGATTTAAAGCTAAACCAGAAGAGTTAGAGCCAAAAGGACAAAAATCTGTTATCACTTTTATTTTTCAATAAAAATCGATTTTTTATATGAAAAACTAAAATTGCGATTTAAAGCTAAACCAGAAGAGTTAGAGCCAAAAGGACAAAAATCTGTTATCACTTTATTTTTCAATAAAAATCGATTTTTTATATGAAAAACTAAAATTGCGATTTAAAGCTAAACCAGAAGAGTTAGAGCCAAAAGGACAAAAATCTGTTATCACTTTATTTTTCAATAAAAATCGATTTTTTATATGAAAAACTAAAATTGCGATTTAAAGCTAAACCAGAAGAGTTAGAGCCAAAAGGACAAAAATCTGTTATCACTTTATTTTTCAATAAAAATCGATTTTTTATATGAAAAACTAAAATTGCGATTTAAAGCTAAACCAGAAGAGTTAGAGCCAAAAGGACAAAAATCTGTTATCACTTTTATTTTTCAATAAAAATCGATTTTTTATATGAAAAACTAAAATTGCGATTTAAAGCTAAACCAGAAGAGTTAGAGCCAAAAGGACAAAAATCTGTTATCACTTTATTTTTCAATAAAAATCGATTTTTTATATGAAAAACTAAAATTGCGATTTAAAGCTAAACCAGAAGAGTTAGAGCCAAAAGGACAAAAATCTGTTATCACTTTATTTTTCAATAAAAATCGATTTTTTATATGAAAAACTAAAATTGCGATTTAAAGCTAAACCAGAAGAGTTAGAGCCAAAAGGACAAAAATCTGTTATCACTTTTATTTTTCAATAAAAATCGATTTTTTATATGAAAAACTAAAATTGCGATTTAAAGCTAAACCAGAAGAGTTAGAGCCAAAAGGACAAAAATCTGTTATCACTTTATTTTTCAATAAAAATCGATTTTTTATATGAAAAACTAAAATTGCGATTTAAAGCTAAACCAGAAGAGTTAGAGCCAAAAGGACAAAAATCTGTTATCACTTTATTTTTCAATAAAAATCGATTTTTTATATGAAAAACTAAAATTGCGATTTAAAGCTAAACCAGAAGAGTTAGAGCCAAAAGGACAAAAATCTGTTATCACTTTTATTTTTCAATAAAAATCGATTTTTTATATGAAAAACTAAAATTGCGATTTAAAGCTAAACCAGAAGAGTTAGAGCCAAAAGGACAAAAATCTGTTATCACTTTATTTTTCAATAAAAATCGATTTTTTATATGAAAAACTAAAATTGCGATTTAAAGCTAAACCAGAAGAGTTAGAGCCAAAAGGACAAAAATCTGTTATCACTTTATTTTTCAATAAAAATCGATTTTTTATATGAAAAACTAAAATTGCGATTTAAAGCTAAACCAGAAGAGTTAGAGCCAAAAGGACAAAAATCTGTTATCACTTTCATTTTTCAATAAAAATCGATTTTTTATATGAAAAACTAAAATTGCGATTTAAAGCTAAACCAGAAGAGTTAGAGCCAAAAGGACAAAAATCTGTTATCACTTTTATTTTTCAATAAAAATCGATTTTTTATATGAAAAACTAAAATTGCGATTTAAAGCTAAACCAGAAGAGTTAGAGCCAAAAGGACAAAAATCTGTTATCACTTTCATTTTTCAATAAAAATCGATTTTTTATATGAAAAACTAAAATTGCGATTTAAAGCTAAACCAGAAGAGTTAGAGCCAAAAGGACAAAAATCTGTTATCACTTTATTTTTCAATAAAAATCGATTTTTTATATGAAAAACTAAAATTGCGATTTAAAGCTAAACCAGAAGAGTTAGAGCCAAAAGGACAAAAATCTGTTATCACTTTTATTTTTCAATAAAAATCGATTTTTTATATGAAAAACTAAAATTGCGATTTAAAGCTAAACCAGAAGAGTTAGAGCCAAAAGGACAAAAATCTGTTATCACTTTATTTTTCAATAAAAATCGATTTTTTATATGAAAAACTAAAATTGCGATTTAAAGCTAAACCAGAAGAGTTAGAGCCAAAAGGACAAAAATCTGTTATCACTTTTATTTTTCAATAAAAATCGATTTTTTATATGAAAAACTAAAATTGCGATTTAAAGCTAAACCAGAAGAGTTAGAGCCAAAAGGACAAAAATCTGTTATCACTTTATTTTTCAATAAAAATCGATTTTTTATATGAAAAACTAAAATTGCGATTTAAAGCTAAACCAGAAGAGTTAGAGCCAAAAGGACAAAAATCTGTTATCACTTTATTTTTCAATAAAAATCGATTTTTTATATGAAAAACTAAAATTGCGATTTAAAGCTAAACCAGAAGAGTTAGAGCCAAAAGGACAAAAATCTGTTATCACTTTCATTTTTCAATAAAAATCGATTTTTTATATGAAAAACTAAAATTGCGATTTAAAGCTAAACCAGAAGAGTTAGAGCCAAAAGGACAAAAATCTGTTATCACTTTATTTTTCAATAAAAATCGATTTTTTATATGAAAAACTAAAATTGCGATTTAAAGCTAAACCAGAAGAGTTAGAGCCAAAAGGACAAAAATCTGTTATCACTTTATTTTTCAATAAAAATCGATTTTTTATATGAAAAACTAAAATTGCGATTTAAAGCTAAACCAGAAGAGTTAGAGCCAAAAGGACAAAAATCTGTTATCACTTTATTTTTCAATAAAAATCGATTTTTTATATGAAAAACTAAAATTGCGATTTAAAGCTAAACCAGAAGAGTTAGAGCCAAAAGGACAAAAATCTGTTATCACTTTATTTTTCAATAAAAATCGATTTTTTATATGAAAAACTAAAATTGCGATTTAAAGCTAAACCAGAAGAGTTAGAGCCAAAAGGACAAAAATCTGTTATCACTTTATTTTTCAATAAAAATCGATTTTTTATATGAAAAACTAAAATTGCGATTTAAAGCTAAACCAGAAGAGTTAGAGCCAAAAGGACAAAAATCTGTTATCACTTTATTTTTCAATAAAAATCGATTTTTTATATGAAAAACTAAAATTGCGATTTAAAGCTAAACCAGAAGAGTTAGAGCCAAAAGGACAAAAATCTGTTATCACTTTCATTTTTCAATAAAAATCGATTTTTTATATGAAAAACTAAAATTGCGATTTAAAGCTAAACCAGAAGAGTTAGAGCCAAAAGGACAAAAATCTGTTATCACTTTATTTTTCAATAAAAATCGATTTTTTATATGAAAAACTAAAATTGCGATTTAAAGCTAAACCAGAAGAGTTAGAGCCAAAAGGACAAAAATCTGTTATCACTTTATTTTTCAATAAAAATCGATTTTTTATATGAAAAACTAAAATTGCGATTTAAAGCTAAACCAGAAGAGTTAGAGCCAAAAGGACAAAAATCTGTTATCACTTTTATTTTTCAATAAAAATCGATTTTTTATATGAAAAACTAAAATTGCGATTTAAAGCTAAACCAGAAGAGTTAGAGCCAAAAGGACAAAAATCTGTTATCACTTTATTTTTCAATAAAAATCGATTTTTTATATGAAAAACTAAAATTGCGATTTAAAGCTAAACCAGAAGAGTTAGAGCCAAAAGGACAAAAATCTGTTATCACTTTTATTTTTCAATAAAAATCGATTTTTTATATGAAAAACTAAAATTGCGATTTAAAGCTAAACCAGAAGAGTTAGAGCCAAAAGGACAAAAATCTGTTATCACTTTCATTTTTCAATAAAAATCGATTTTTTATATGAAAAACTAAAATTGCGATTTAAAGCTAAACCAGAAGAGTTAGAGCCAAAAGGACAAAAATCTGTTATCACTTTCATTTTTCAATAAAAATCGATTTTTTATATGAAAAACTAAAATTGCGATTTAAAGCTAAACCAGAAGAGTTAGAGCCAAAAGGACAAAAATCTGTTATCACTTTCATTTTTCAATAAAAATCGATTTTTTATATGAAAAACTAAAATTGCGATTTAAAGCTAAACCAGAAGAGTTAGAGCCAAAAGGACAAAAATCTGTTATCACTTTATTTTTCAATAAAAATCGATTTTTTATATGAAAAACTAAAATTGCGATTTAAAGCTAAACCAGAAGAGTTAGAGCCAAAAGGACAAAAATCTGTTATCACTTTCATTTTTCAATAAAAATCGATTTTTTATATGAAAAACTAAAATTGCGATTTAAAGCTAAACCAGAAGAGTTAGAGCCAAAAGGACAAAAATCTGTTATCACTTTATTTTTCAATAAAAATCGATTTTTTATATGAAAAACTAAAATTGCGATTTAAAGCTAAACCAGAAGAGTTAGAGCCAAAAGGACAAAAATCTGTTATCACTTTCATTTTTCAATAAAAATCGATTTTTTATATGAAAAACTAAAATTGCGATTTAAAGCTAAACCAGAAGAGTTAGAGCCAAAAGGACAAAAATCTGTTATCACTTTATTTTTCAATAAAAATCGATTTTTTATATGAAAAACTAAAATTGCGATTTAAAGCTAAACCAGAAGAGTTAGAGCCAAAAGGACAAAAATCTGTTATCACTTTATTTTTCAATAAAAATCGATTTTTTATATGAAAAACTAAAATTGCGATTTAAAGCTAAACCAGAAGAGTTAGAGCCAAAAGGACAAAAATCTGTTATCACTTTATTTTTCAATAAAAATCGATTTTTTATATGAAAAACTAAAATTGCGATTTAAAGCTAAACCAGAAGAGTTAGAGCCAAAAGGACAAAAATCTGTTATCACTTTCATTTTTCAATAAAAATCGATTTTTTATATGAAAAACTAAAATTGCGATTTAAAGCTAAACCAGAAGAGTTAGAGCCAAAAGGACAAAAATCTGTTATCACTTTCATTTTTCAATAAAAATCGATTTTTTATATGAAAAACTAAAATTGCGATTTAAAGCTAAACCAGAAGAGTTAGAGCCAAAAGGACAAAAATCTGTTATCACTTTTATTTTTCAATAAAAATCGATTTTTTATATGAAAAACTAAAATTGCGATTTAAAGCTAAACTAGAAGAGTTAGAGCCAAAAGGACAAAAATCTGTTATCACTTTCATTTTTCAATAAAAATCGATTTTTTATATGAAAAACTAAAATTGCGATTTAAAGCTAAACCAGAAGAGTTAGAGCCAAAAGGACAAAAATCTGTTATCACTTTCATTTTTCAATAAAAATCGATTTTTTATATGAAAAACTAAAATTGCGATTTAAAGCTAAACCAGAAGAGTTAGAGCCAAAAGGACAAAAATCTGTTATCACTTTCATTTTTCAATAAAAATCGATTTTTTATATGAAAAACTAAAATTGCGATTTAAAGCTAAACCAGAAGAGTTAGAGCCAAAAGGACAAAAATCTGTTATCACTTTTATTTTTCAATAAAAATCGATTTTTTATATGAAAAACTAAAATTGCGATTTAAAGCTAAACTAGAAGAGTTAGAGCCAAAAGGACAAAAATCTGTTATCACTTTATTTTTCAATAAAAATCGATTTTTTATATGAAAAACTAAAATTGCGATTTAAAGCTAAACCAGAAGAGTTAGAGCCAAAAGGACAAAAATCTGTTATCACTTTCATTTTTCAATAAAAATCGATTTTTTATATGAAAAACTAAAATTGCGATTTAAAGCTAAACCAGAAGAGTTAGAGCCAAAAGGACAAAAATCTGTTATCACTTTATTTTTCAATAAAAATCGATTTTTTATATGAAAAACTAAAATTGCGATTTAAAGCTAAACCAGAAGAGTTAGAGCCAAAAGGACAAAAATCTGTTATCACTTTATTTTTCAATAAAAATCGATTTTTTATATGAAAAACTAAAATTGCGATTTAAAGCTAAACCAGAAGAGTTAGAGCCAAAAGGACAAAAATCTGTTATCACTTTCATTTTTCAATAAAAATCGATTTTTTATATGAAAAACTAAAATTGCGATTTAAAGCTAAACCAGAAGAGTTAGAGCCAAAAGGACAAAAATCTGTTATCACTTTATTTTTCAATAAAAATCGATTTTTTATATGAAAAACTAAAATTGCGATTTAAAGCTAAACCAGAAGAGTTAGAGCCAAAAGGACAAAAATCTGTTATCACTTTATTTTTCAATAAAAATCGATTTTTTATATGAAAAACTAAAATTGCGATTTAAAGCTAAACCAGAAGAGTTAGAGCCAAAAGGACAAAAATCTGTTATCACTTTATTTTTCAATAAAAATCGATTTTTTATATGAAAAACTAAAATTGCGATTTAAAGCTAAACCAGAAGAGTTAGAGCCAAAAGGACAAAAATCTGTTATCACTTTTATTTTTCAATAAAAATCGATTTTTTATATGAAAAACTAAAATTGCGATTTAAAGCTAAACCAGAAGAGTTAGAGCCAAAAGGACAAAAATCTGTTATCACTTTTATTTTTCAATAAAAATCGATTTTTTATATGAAAAACTAAAATTGCGATTTAAAGCTAAACCAGAAGAGTTAGAGCCAAAAGGACAAAAATCTGTTATCACTTTATTTTTCAATAAAAATCGATTTTTTATATGAAAAACTAAAATTGCGATTTAAAGCTAAACCAGAAGAGTTAGAGCCAAAAGGACAAAAATCTGTTATCACTTTTATTTTTCAATAAAAATCGATTTTTTATATGAAAAACTAAAATTGCGATTTAAAGCTAAACCAGAAGAGTTAGAGCCAAAAGGACAAAAATCTGTTATCACTTTTATTTTTCAATAAAAATCGATTTTTTATATGAAAAACTAAAATTGCGATTTAAAGCTAAACCAGAAGAGTTAGAGCCAAAAGGACAAAAATCTGTTATCACTTTCATTTTTCAATAAAAATCGATTTTTTATATGAAAAACTAAAATTGCGATTTAAAGCTAAACCAGAAGAGTTAGAGCCAAAAGGACAAAAATCTGTTATCACTTTTATTTTTCAATAAAAATCGATTTTTTATATGAAAAACTAAAATTGCGATTTAAAGCTAAACCAGAAGAGTTAGAGCCAAAAGGACAAAAATCTGTTATCACTTTATTTTTCAATAAAAATCGATTTTTTATATGAAAAACTAAAATTGCGATTTAAAGCTAAACCAGAAGAGTTAGAGCCAAAAGGACAAAAATCTGTTATCACTTTTATTTTTCAATAAAAATCGATTTTTTATATGAAAAACTAAAATTGCGATTTAAAGCTAAACCAGAAGAGTTAGAGCCAAAAGGACAAAAATCTGTTATCACTTTTATTTTTCAATAAAAATCGATTTTTTATATGAAAAACTAAAATTGCGATTTAAAGCTAAACCAGAAGAGTTAGAGCCAAAAGGACAAAAATCTGTTATCACTTTTATTTTCAATAAAAATCGATTTTTTTATATGAAAAACTAAAATTGCGATTTAAAGCTAAACCAGAAGAGTTAGAGCCAAAAGGACAAAAATCTGTTATCACTTTATTTTTCAATAAAAATCGATTTTTTATATGAAAAACTAAAATTGCGATTTAAAGCTAAACCAGAAGAGTTAGAGCCAAAAGGACAAAAATCTGTTATCACTTTCATTTTTCAATAAAAATCGATTTTTTATATGAAAAACTAAAATTGCGATTTAAAGCTAAACCAGAAGAGTTAGAGCCAAAAGGACAAAAATCTGTTATCACTTTTATTTTCAATAAAAATCGATTTTTTATATGAAAAACTAAAATTGCGATTTAAAGCTAAACCAGAAGAGTTAGAGCCAAAAGGACAAAAATCTGTTATCACTTTCATTTTTCAATAAAAATCGATTTTTATATGAAAAACTAAAATTGCGATTTAAAGCTAAACCAGAAGAGTTAGAGCCAAAAGGACAAAAATCTGTTATCACTTTTATTTTTCAATAAAAATCGATTTTTTAATATTGAAAAACTAAAATTGCGATTTAAAGCTAAACCAGAAGAGTTAGAGCCAAAAGGACAAAAATCTGTTATCACTTTCATTTTTCAATAAAAATCGATTTTTTTATGAAAAACTAAAATTGCGATTTAAAGCTAAACTAGAAGAGTTAGAGCCAAAAGGACAAAAATCTGTTATCACTTTCATTTTTCAATAAAAATCGATTTTTTATATGAAAAACTAAAATTGCGATTTAAAGCTAAACTAGAAGAGTTAGAGCCAAAAGGACAAAAATCTGTTATCACTTTAATTTTTCAATAAAAATCGATTTTTTATATGAAAAACTAAAATTGCGATTTAAAGCTAAACCAGAAGAGTTAGAGCCAAAAGGACAAAAATCTGTTATCACTTTCATTTTCAATAAAATCGATTTTTTATATGAAAAACTAAAATTGCGATTTAAAGCTAAACTAGAAGAGTTAGAGCCAAAAGGACAAAAATCTGTTATCACTTTCATTTTTCAATAAAAATCGATTTTTTATATGAAAAACTAAAATTGCGATTTAAAGCTAAACTAGAAGAGTTAGAGCCAAAAGGACAAAAATCTGTTATCACTTTCATTTTTCAATAAAAATCGATTTTTTATATGAAAAACTAAAATTGCGATTTAAAGCTAAACTAGAAGAGTTAGAGCCAAAAGGACAAAAATCTGTTATCACTTTTTTTTCAATAAAAATCGATTTTTATATGAAAAACTAAAATTGCGATTTAAAGCTTAAACCAGAAGAGTTAGAGCCAAAAGGACAAAAATCTGTTATCACTTTCGTTTTATACTAAAAATCGATTTTTTTATATAAAAAACTAAAATTGCGATTTAAAGCTAAACTAGAAGAGTTAGAGCCAAAAGGACAAAAATCTGTTATCACTTTATTTTGCAATAAAAATCGATTTTTTATGAAAAACTAAAATTGCGATTTAGAGCTAAACTAGAAGAGTTAGAGCCAAAAGGACAAAAATCTGTTATCACTTTCATTTTTTACTAAAAATAGATTTTTTATATGAAAAACTAAAATTGCGATTTAAAGCTAAACTAGAAGAGTTAGAGCCAAAAGGACAAAAATCTGTTATCACTTTCATTTTTACTAAAAATCGATTTTTTATATGAAAAACTAAAATTGCGATTTAAAGCTAAACCAGAAGAGTTAGAGCCAAAAGGACAAAAATCTGTTATCACTTTTATTTTTCAATAAAAAGCGATTTTTTATATGAAAAACTAAAATTGCGATTTAAAGCTAAACTAGAAGAGTTAGAGCCAAAAGGACAAAAATCTGTTATCACTTTTATTTTTCAATAAAAATCGATTTTTATATGAAGAAATAAAATTGCGATTTAAAGCTAAACTAGAAGAGTTAGAGCCAAAAGGACAATAATCTGTTATCACTTTCATTTTTTACTAAAAATAGATTTTTTATATGAAAAACTAAAATTGCGATTTAAAGCTAAACCAGAAGAGTTAGAGCCAAAAGGACAAAAAACTGTTATCACTTTTATTTTTCAATAAAAATCGATTTTTATATGAAGAAATAAAATTGCGATTTAAAGCTAAACCAGAAGAGTTAGAGCCAAAAGGACAAAAATCTGTTATCACTTTCATTTTTTACTAAAAATCTATATTTTATAAGGAAAACTAAAATTGCGACTTAAAGCTAAACTAAAAGAGCTGAAGTGAAAATCTGTTATCACTTATATTTTCTTTTGAAGATTGGTTTTTATATAAGGGCTGAGAGCTTGATTTAATGCCGAAAGCCTCTTGCTAAATAACTTTTATTTTCATATTCAAATAGGAGTCTGTGATCACATTTATTTTCTATCAAATGTCTTTATTTTAATGAAAGTTTAATTACATTTGTTATTCTTTAATAAAATATTAAAAAACGCATCCTGTGTTTTTCTTTATTTTAAATTAAAAGATCCTTAATTTATATTAAAATTGCAACATTAAGCCACTTAAGTTAACAACCATTTAGCATTTAAATTAATTGGTAATAACACTCATCCTCTGGAGTTCTTTTTTGTCATTTGCGCTTATGTAACCATTTAAAGGTTTCCTATTCCAATTTTCCATAACACAATTAGAATACTTCACTCCTGTTTTCAGTGCCTTGGAGCAAAACGCAAAAAAAGAACGGAATTCAATTTCTATTTGAAAACATAACACAAGAACGGAGAAAAGAATGAAATCAGAATCAATTGATATTGTTCAAGTCACATAAATACAATTATGGTTTACATTCGGAAGGAGCTATAAGGTGTGGTAATGGTGATAGTGTGGGAGGAAGGTTTCATTGTTAATGCGCTTCAATGAATTTATTGTTTATAATTTCTGCCGCATTTTATGTTGAACGGTAAACAAACGTTACAGTTAGAGTCGGCAGACATTTAAACGCCTTTTCTACTTTTATCCTGTTTACAGAAAACTAAACGTTTGTTTGTGTAAAGAATGTGGAAAGATTACGAGAACAGGAGGAGAAGGAGGAGGGGAATATAATATTTGTTTTGTATTTATTTTAGCATAAATGAAAAATATACAATTACATTTACATTGAGAGCTTTTCAAGACGACAAAGATTTTTAATTTTAAAATTTCAAGAACATAAAAAACCTTAACAAATTTGTTGTATTTTCTCTCTTTAAAGTATATTTGAGGAATTTCGCGTACTTTTTGTTGTCACTATTTTCATTATATTCTCATTTAAATGAATGTTGTTTATTGTAATATACCCTTCACCAACATAAGTTGATTTAAGAGTACCGTTTAATTCAGGATCATTTTCTGAGTCGCTTTAGCGATTTCCATCCACTGTGCTGGCTGGTTATGTAAATCTTGTGAAAAAAATCAGGCTGCAGTTTTAATAATATCTTAATGATACAAATGATCGTCCCGGTACGGGGATTTATGGTCACATAAATCCTAAATAAAAGTGATTTTAGTGAAATTTGTCACAAATCAGTTTTATGATATTCTTTAATAATGTACCAAATTTTACGAGAATAAGTCTATTATTTAGGATATTATGCGTTCGTGCAGGTGTTTATAACATAGTGTTACATCCACCTTTCATTATACCGTTCGACTCAGAATCACTTTCTGAGGCGTTTTAACGATGTCCGTCTGTCCGTCATGTGAACGTTTTGAACAGTCTGCAGGTTACAGTTTTTCGGATATCGCAATGAAATTTGTTCTATATTATTATGTTGGCCTAAAGACGGTTCCTGTTGAAACTAACCATTTTCGGTCCAATATTTCAGGTACCTTCCATACAAATGTTTCTCCCGAAATGAGGCTTTGGGGAAATAAATGTCGTAATAAAGCGATTTAAATGAAATTTTGACACAAATAAGTCTTATTATATTCTAAAATATGTGAGCGTCGGTCCACTATTTCTAATAGGTCCCACATCTTCGAAATATAACTTTAAAGGATATAAATCTCACATATACGTTGGTATTGAGTAATAACAGGCCAAATTCAGATAAATATAAGCAAAATGAGATGTGCAAAATTATACGAGGGTCTATTCATAATTTTTTTAATTGTTTTTAAAACTAATAAATTTAACAAAGATGTTAGTGTCACAATAATATACTGCACACTTAAAAATTAATCAGACAATCAAATTATACGAGGGTAGTTCATTAATTTTTCATAACTATAATTTTTAAGTAATAAAGTGGTGTTCGGTATAAGGTAGTCGGGCTTGAACGACTATACATTCTTACTTGTTATATCCTCCACTACCACAAGTGGTGAAGGGGGTATATTAACTTTATCATACCGTATGTAATGCTAAGATGAGATAATAATGTACATATATTCTTGCATCACATCAAAACCTTAGTCGATTTTGCTATGTCCGTCCGTCTGGCTGTCTATTGTTGGCACGCTCATAATAATTTACAGAGCTCAACGAAAATTGGCCCGAGTATTCATTATAGTTCTAAAAAGTTTTCTATTAAAAACCAGCAAAACCAGTTCAGTATATTAAGAGATATAAACCGATATCTGAGACAACCTCTTAATTAAAGCGGAAAACTTTCGTTAAATTATCAATTATTTATCGACAAGTTCATTAAGAAAAAAGTTACTGACAAAAATATAACTGATTAAGGTTTTTTTTGAAATACATTCATATATTGCACGTGTTTGTCAGTGTATATGTGAGTTTGTTTGTGCGTATAATGTACGTGTACGAAACATAAATGGAGGGTATTGAAGATTCGGCATGGTCGAATAAGGCATTCTCACTTGTTTATCTTAAATTGGATCTAGTTCCTTAAATATCACTGCAAATATAAAAAATGGCAATAATTGAAGATATAAGAAAGATTTGTAGATTACGACTTGGTAGAACAGTTGATAAATTTGAATTCGACTTAATCAAAGTTAAGAATATTTAGGTGTTTATTTTGTTGATTGATTAGAGTTGAATGGACTGTATTCTGAGATAACACTTAGATTATATTGATTAAGTGATAAATTCCAATAATCTTTGATCACTTTAAAATTTATTCAAATGATATTAAAAGTTCTCTGGGTTCTAAAATCAATTTTAATTTATTTAACATCTTTTGAAATGTGCAGTAAACTAGAACCAGTGAAAGATTTTATATTCTATGAAATATCGCTTTATTAGGAGATGATGAAAAAATATATAAAATTGACTCAAATTCCTTATTAAATTTGAATCTTGTCAAAATAACTATAATTTGTGACAACTTTTAATTTTCATTTTATAACAAAACAAATGTCATAATCTTTAATTCATCTGTCAATAAATACAGTTTGTCTAATTTATTCCTTAAATTACATGGCAACTCTATTTGCCTTAATTTCTCTAGAAAACATAATTTAAATAATTAACTACAAAACGCCCACACATTTGATACATTTAAATATGGAAAGAAAAGCATCCACAAAACAAATCTTCAGTAAAAGAAGAAAATTCACTTTATCTTTGAGAGTAGATAGAATTTCCTAACAATAACGTTATTATAGGTAATTTATCATTTGTAAAGAATAATTTTCTATGAAATGCCACAAACATTGTTGACCTTAACAGAGCAGAGACCTCTCATTCTCATATCCATTATTATTCTCATTATCATGTTCATCATAAACCACCAACCAGCAGAATCAGCAGCAGCAACAACAACAACAACAACAAGAACTGAGGCATCCATTAACATCAAACCAAGAGAAGTTTATGTTTTCGAGGAATAAAAACCACACTCTTCTTCTTCGTCTATTACTATTTACAGCATTAAAACTGTTTAAGCCAAAACAAAGGAAGGAAGGAAGAAAGAAAAGGAAGCAAAAAAAAATTTTTTAGTTAATATTAGTTATGCATAATAGAGTCACATACACACACACACAGACACAAACAAATTTATAATATTCATAATACTTGTGAATTATCATGCCTTTTGCCTTTGTAATGACACAATTGAAATTATTTTTAAGGTTATGTTGTCATGTAACAATAATAATAACGATAACAACAAAATGCCTTAAATAATAAATAGAACAACAAGAAGTCTTTACTTATTATCTGTAGTTATTTTTAGTGAAATTTCTTACATTATCCTTTTTTTCATGCTAAGTGACATGAAAATGATGTTAATACCAGTAAATTTCTTATTTGAACTTAATCAAGATTTTTATTTAGATTGACATCAACGTAAAAAACCATAAGTACATAATAAGGGAAAGTGGTGAAGGAAAAAGTGTGAAAATCAAAATGTTTTCAGGAAATCTAAAATATTAGAATTGCAGCCTTTTTAAAAGAAATTTGTAAAACAAATTGGGAGCTTCTATTTGACAAGAATATAAAATCGAAAAAAAGACAATAATGTAAGAAAACCTTTTATTTTCACCCAAAAATTGATTTGCAATATGGAAAAAGAACAATAATCCCCGATTACCAGCATTTTCACCCAAAAAATGATTTCTAATATGAAAATGTTAAATCCATATAATATCTTAAATAACGCTTCAAATCGAAGAAGGACTATAATCCTAGACCACCACAAGTGGCGATGAGGATATAAATGAGAAAAATTTATGGGCTTAAATTCTCAAAATTTTGATAGGCCCCAAAGTCAATGTGTCGCAATTTTGAAGATAATTTTCTGAAGTAAATCACATATTTATATACTTTAATTTAAAATTTAAGCCTAAAGAAGTAGATTGCGCTGGGTCTATTATTTAATCTAGCGCCCATTTAAGGGCTCTTGCGGAATATGATTGTTAAGTATGTAATTTTTGCACAATAATTTTTCTATCTGTTTTAAATATATACTATTAATTTTATCGGCCCATATTTTGTCATAGCTCCCATATAAGGCCCTTTCCCGGAAAGCGATCTTAAGCCTAAAAATTCTTTTATATGAAGCAATTTAATTGAAAACCGTTATAATAAAATTTTTTAAAGTCATAATTTTATTTTAGTAATTTAACCAATATCGGTCCATATATAACAAAAGCTCCCAAATAATTACCTCTACCGGAATATGGTTTCAAACTTATAAATAAAGACGAATTATAATGAAATTCTGCGCAATCATTCGTATTACTGTTTCAAATACATGTTATTTATTAAAATAATATCGGTCCATATTATGTCATAGTTCCCATATCAGGTCATGTCTTCATAATTCTTAAAAAAAATTAAATTTTGTAAATTTTTCAATAAAACAGAAAAATTTTTTGAATAAAACAGAAAAAAAAAACACTTTAAAAGAAGAATTAATATTTAATGCACTTTTTGTGTTTTAATTAAATCTTTTAAATTACAGTTATTTCTTTTGAAAATGTCCCACATGAGTGTTAAAAACTGCTTAAGTGGCTGATTTTTGATCACAATAACGCTTTTTTCATAACATAATTTCATTTTTGAGTGAATATTTTTAATCACTTTAACTGATTAAAATGACTGTAAAAATTTCATGTCTGTCATGTAAATGAATTTTACACTTTTCACTTTCTCTCTCTCTTTCACTCTCTTTTATGCCTTCAATTCTTTTTTTTTTATTAATTTTGTTCATTATTTCATTAAGTATTTTAACACTTTACAATTTTCATGCGTTTGAACAAAAAAATTATTTAAATAACAGACAAAATACAAAAACAACAACAACAACATTTTAATTTGATTAAAATGTTAATTAAAATTAACAACAACAACAACGCAAGAAAAAACAAAATAAGAATGTATAGTCGGTCAAGCCAAACTATCTAATACCCTACACCACATTGTTGCCTAAAATTGTAATTACGAAAAATTAATGAACAACCCTCGTATAATTTGATTCTCTGATTTATTCTTAAGTGTCCAGTACATTATTGTAACAGTGACATCTATGTTAAATTTATGGGGGGTTATATGAGAGCTACAAGAAATTATGCACCGACCCTCGTATAATTTTGCACATTGTTTTAGAATATCATAATACTTGTGCCAAATTTCGTTTCGCAAATCACTTAACATTTACGAGCTTTACAAACTCAAAACTTCATTTCGGGAAAAACATTGCATGGGAGGTTACCTGAAATATTGGAAACCATCCTTAGGCCAAAATAATAATATGTACCAAATTTCATTAAGATATCTCAAAAACTGCAACCTGCAGACGGTTCAAAACGTTTCAATTGACAGCCAGTCGGACATACAGACGGATGGACGAAAACCGTTAAATCGCCTCAGAAAGTGATTCTGAGTCGAACCGTATAATTATTTAATTAATTTAACAAATTATTCTTTCAAAACTAGTGTATATGTGAGATTTATGCTCTTAAAGTGATGTTTCGAAAGGAATTTATATGGAACCTATGAGAAATAATCGATCGACCCTCGCACATTTCGATGTATTGTTTTAGAATATCATAATACTTACTTGTGCCAAATTTCGTTTAAATCGCTTTATATTTATATAAAACCCCATTTCGTGAGCAACATTTTGGACCGAATATAGTCAATTTCATTAGGTTTCGTTCTCAGGCCAAAATAATAATATTTATCAAGATATCTCACAAAGTTTAATATGTTGATTTATTCACAACTTTTACATGGACAGACAGATGGAAATCGTTAAATTGACTCAGAAAGTGATTCTGAGTCGAACAGTTTTCTTAAAAGTGAATGTAACGCCATTTTTTCTGTGTGTTACAACCATTAACACAAACACATAGTACCCTTAACGCCGACGGTGGTGTAGAGTACAAAAAAAAAAAAAAAAAAAAACAAAGTTCTTTTAAGAGTTATGTGAGATATTTAAGGTGATAATGACAGTCTTAAAGATGATTTTAAGGGAAGTAAAAATATGAAATTAAATTTTTTAAAGTGCAGATAAGAGACTTAAAATTGGACTAAAATTTAATGAAGAATATTAAAAATAATTTCTTGAATTTTAATAAAAAAATTGTTTTGTTGAGTAATAAAACTTTCAAACTTAATTAAAATAAAAAATTTTTAATTGATAATTTTCTTTGTAAGTGAAAGTATTAAATTTAATTGACTCCAGTGAATCCATAAATTATATTATAGAAATAATTTTTAGAAGTGATTTATATACGATTTTCTATTCAGCTGTTTTCTACATGAGTTACAGATTAAATCTGAATCGTATTATTATAACGCAATACGGGATACAACACAGAATGCTAAATTCGCCCACGATCAATTCAGAATAAGTGTAGAATAAACCGTTTGAGGAAGATACCATCCCTCATGCCCTATATCAAAATTACGAGGCAAATTATTGCTCCATCACTGCGTCAAATGTCAATAAATTTCCATTAACAGTTTCAGAGATATACGATATTAAAGATTTCCTTTAAATGGGGATACGATTCCCCCATGTCCTATCCAAAAGGTTTGTTAGTTTTAATTTATTAACAAGGCTTTATCTTTGTGTTGAATTAGAAAAAATAGCTTTAAAAGTTTCAGAGAAATGCGATAATTAACGTTTTGTTTTTTAAAGAGGATACCATTCCTAACTGCCATACCCGCTTTATAAAAGAACTATAATCAAATATGTTCCTATAATTTTTCATATTTCCTACATGTAATAAATTCTGAAAATTTTCGATAGAATCGGATCTGTATTATAAGCACTAATCCGTGACATGGCCCTATACGGATCTTATACAGATAATTGGTCCATATTTAAGAGTATTAGGCTTAAGTTTGATCCCAGGATGGGACCTTTATTGGTTCTATAACCAAGTATGTAACGATATTCATGAAATTAATATGTCCATTAAAGGCAGTTGGAAAAATAATTCTGCTGAATTTTTAAATAAATCGTTTGGCATTTAAAAAGACCCCGGATAGAGTCCTATATGAGAGCTATAACTTAGAATGGATTAATATTTTTTTATATTTCTCATACGTATATGTGCAACTAATTCAAATTACTCCATAACTCTATTTTATCTTTTTATCATTAATGCGATTGATTGAGACCACCTCCTACTCCAATGAACCTGTTACCCTCCAAATCAATTTAACAGTGTTTAATTTTAAGACATTCAAAGATTCTAATTTATAAAATCGTTTTGGTAACATTCGCCTCAATCACTTTCCTACGACATTTTTTTAATATAAATTAAGTGAAATATTTATTTTTAATCATTTTAAATATTTCTCTTTAATTTTGAGCATTTTCCAGTTAAAACAACTCATTTCATCTTCTTTTTATGAAATAAAATGAAATATACTTATCAGAAAAACAAGTGAGAATACAAACAAGGTTGTGTCGAATGTTGAATACCCTCCACCACAAATGCGTGTGGAGTAAATGTGTTATGTTACGCACATACGCACTCATAAATATAATATATAAGGTTTTTCTCAATACAGAAACACTTAATGAGTCTCAGGTCAAATTGTATTTTTTGTTTGGACTTAAAGGTGGCCTAAGATATCGGTCTATGTCTCCTAATATACTGAACAGATTTTGCTAGTTTTAAATGGAAATCATTTTAGGACTCTAACAAATACTCACTCCAAATTTCATTTAGTTCTATCAATTATAGTGGATGTGAACGTGACAACAACAGACGGACAGACGGAAATAGCTAAATCGACTCAGATTTTTATTAAAGGAAATTTTAACCAAATATGACCAGATAATGATTGATGCTCTAAAGCATCTCTAAAGATATATCGATGCATCGCATTGCTGCTTTCCAACAGAAGGTTGATATCTACTTTCTGACATCATTGCCAAAATTGATCCAGAATTTTAATTAAAACTTATTTAAATTTCATAAAAAATTTTTTTAATTAAATTTTTAAATTATTTTGCCGGTTTTTTTTAACTCTTCTGAATAAGCAAAATCGACAAGCGGTATACAATATATGAACGATTTTCTAAAAGACAACACGGAAAATTAATGAATCGTAAAATAAAATATAATTTGGCTAAAACTTTTTCAACTGAACCGATTTTGCTGGTTTTAAAAATGAAACTTCTCAGAACTATAAGAAATACTCAGACCAAATTTTATTGAGTTCTGTCAATTATTGTGGATGTAAGTATGCAACAACAAACAGATAGACAGACAGACATAGACATAGATTAATCGACACAAATTTTGATTTGATACAATGTATACATCATGGGCTCTGATATGTTTCCTTCTTAGTGTAACACACCGAATGACAAAGTTTATATACCCTCTTCACTACTTGTAATGGTGTAGGGTACAATAAATAAGAATAAACATCTTTAGTAATTGAGTTTAAATCTCATATTTATTATGTAAAACACAATAAAATGAAAATATAAAAATATAAAAAATCTTATATAATTAAATGTTAAAAATAAATTTAAAACTGAAATCACAAATTTCATACATTTTTCCAAGAAAAACAATAACAAAGAAACAAAAGTAAAATGAGAAAATATTCATATGAAGGAAATAATGATGTTTCATTGTATGGATGAATGAATAAATGAATGAACTGAATGAACTGAATGAACTCATACATACTAAATAATAATCTCTCATTATTATTTCAGTATCTTCTCTTGTAAATATCTGTATCAAAGTTTTTAATTAATCACCCTTTGGCATGAAATTTTTTAATGGAAAAAAGAAATACACTTTTTTCAGAGAGTTACG